>CM035162.1:10816718-10834218 GCA_020205615.1 Panax quinquefolius | reverse complement strand
TTATATTTGGGACTCGACAATAAATAATCCACATCATCCACCAGACTACGACCGATGATATTCATTAGTATCACGACCATAAATTATCCATGCATTACGGGCGAGGATTTTCGTGTATTCATCGATGGTCATGATCATGCCAACAACTGTCCATCGATGTACTACGGGCGATGAGGACTTTTACCACATCATTTATAATATTACGGTCGTGATTATCTTAGGAATAATCCTTGGTCGTAATCATACCAAGTCCATCTATGCACTCTGGGCCACATATGACTTTCAACATAATATAAACATGAGGATGATGACAATGATATAAGAATTGATAAAACAAGTTCAAGAATTAATTTATCCAAGAACTAATAACGTCAAATTGTCGACATGATACTTCTTTGTATAGTAAAATTCAAGAATGCTCGGAAGAATATTTTCATGAAAAGATCTTTGGATGAAGCGCAAATATCGAGGATATTCCACTAATTTCATGGAGTATAGAAGTCAAAACTTTAACCATTTGAGTATAATAAAGAATGGAATAATAAAAGAAATCACCGGGCATGCGATAGACCCATTGCAGACGAAGGTTATTCCAGCGAATAATAAATAACGGAACAGGTCGTGCGTAAAACGCCTTGCATACGACAGGATATTCAACGAGAATAATAAATAATGGAACGGATCGAGCGAAATTAAATGCAGATAGGATGTTCAAGCGAATAATAATAAATAACGGAATTAGTCGTGCGTAAGCCTTGCAGACGAGGATGTTCAACGAATAATAAAGAATGGAATAACGAGAAGAATTTCACCATTTATGCGGTGCTTGGCATAGGCGAGTTATTCAACATAATGATAAAGAATGGAATAATGAAGAATTTTACCAAGTATAGGGTAGAAGCGGCGTATCTGAGTTATTCCAAAGAATAAAAGAAAATGGAATAATGAAGTTCTCTTCATGAATCTGAAAGAAATAATACCCTTACCATAGAAAACAATGGATATAGGAGTAGTGAAGTAGGCGAATACTTTTCTTCTTTTTCTCTCTATAGTTTCTCTCTACAGAGTTTCGGTGAATTCGTAAGAAATAATGAAGGAATGAAAGCTTATTTATAGGAGAATAGGTGAATAATAACTAATTCTGAGCGGTCAGATTGATTTACTTTTAAGCAGACGGTCAGATTGGTTTAATATAAAATATTCTAATAAAATAAAATCTTTTAAATAAAATATAATATATTCTATTTATAATCTAATAAAAGCGAATAACTTTATAAAGTATTCATTTTATATAAAAAGATTTTACTATGCAAAATACTATGCATGCCTTTATTATGAAACACTATGCATAATAAAATATAATATATTCTATTTATAGTCTAATAAAAGCGAATAACTTTATAAAAGTATTATTTTTATATAAAAAGATTTTCTTATGCAAAATCTTTATCATAATAGAATATAATATATTCTATTTATAGTATATAATAAAGCGAATAACTTTATAAAAGTATTACATTTTTATATAAAAAGCTTTTACATTTTATTACATTAATAATACTAATAAAACAAACTTCATCATCATTATTATAATTCACTTTATTAATCGACCGAATTAGTTCTCAGAAGAGGAGGAAGAGGGCTTTCGATAAGGATTTCTCCTATTATTGCGTATGATTAGGGTGACCAAACCTCTCTTTGCGAGAACTTACAGACATCGTTAATATTGCAAATAATAATATTAATAACTTTGTCATCTCGATTATTGATTTAATAATATATAAAATATCGACAATAATTGAATCGATTAACGTGAGATCTTTATGCAACAATTCTTGAAGCAATAATTGAACAAAAGCTGGTGACTTCTCACGTAAGCATCGATAATAAATCTGAGGTGTGCTACTTGCAACCCATGCGCGTATTCTGTACTTTTAACACGGGTGTTTCAACGATTAACGATAAAACTTCCATTGTTATTTTCATAAAATATTTTTATCGTTTTCTCGATCAAACAATAATTAGTTGTGGGTCCACTGATGATTTGTCTTTGTCGTCACGAATATTCCTGTTAAAAGCGAATATTCCAGAGCCAATCGAATATTATATAACAACTTGCGTACTTTGCAAAATTTATAACTATTACCCATAACTATAACATTATATCAAATTCATTCCATAATATTTAAAAAAAATGATAATTATAGAAAATTCATCTTTATTTATAAAAGTTGGGGTCTTCTGATCTCCCTTCTTATGAAATTTTGCCCTCGAAATTAGGTGCGTACACGGTATGTCGAAAAGGTAAGGATACCTTGATTTCATTTGATTCTAACTCTCGGTCATTTCCTCAACATCGTGGTTCCTCCATAAAACTTTGACTTGAGGTATAACCTTGGGCGTAGAATATGTTCCTTCTTATCAAGATTTGAGCAGGAACCTCTTCATACGTTAAATCTTCGCTATTTAAATCGGTTCTAACTTCGATAATGTGGTTTGGGTCTTTCACATATTTACGTAACATGGATATATGAAAAGCGTTATGAACACGAGGCATACTTGGCGGTAAAAGCGAGTCTCATAGGCTACGAGTCCCTACTCGATCGAGGATTAAAATGGGCCGATGAATCGAGGATTGAGCTTTCCTCTCTTTCCAAATCTCGTAACTCCTTTCCATGGAGCAACACGTAACAACACATGATCTCGATATCGAATTCCCGTCCTTTCGATGAAGATCGGCATAACTCTTTTATCGGTCTTGTGAGAGGTTTTTATACGTTGTCGGATCGTTTGAATCTTTTTACGTAGTCATCATACGTACCAACTCCGGTCCCAACAACGTTGCTTCACCCACCTCATCCCAACACATCTTGAGAAGCGACACTTTCTTCCATCTGGCGCCTCGAATGGAGCCGTATCGATACTTGTTTGATAAGCTGTTGTTTGTAAGAAAACTCCACCGATGGTAAGAACTTGTCCCAACTTCCCTTGAAGTCGAGGACACTGAGTCTTAATAAATCTTGAGAGTTTGAATAGTCCTCTACGATTTGTCCGTCAAATGCGAGGATGATATCTTAGAACTAAATCGTAAATCCGTGCCCATAGCTTTTTGTAAACTAACCCAAAATCGTGAAGTGAATCTTGGGTCTCGATCGGAAACTATGGATCTTTGGCATACCATGCGATCTTACAATCTCGTTTATGTACATACTGAGCAAGGCGTTCAAGTGTATAAGTTTCTCGTATTGGTAAGAAATGAAGCGAGACTTGGTCGATCTATCAACAATGACCCAAATTGCATCTATGCCTTGAGAAACCTTGGGAAGACCGATAATGAAATCCATGGTAATGTGCTCCCACTTCCATTACGGAATTTCAAGTGGTTCTGATGGACCTTTTGGTACTTGATGCTATACCTTGACTCGTTGACAAGTTAAACACCTTGAGATAAAATAGTGTTATCTCTCTCTTATTGCCCCACCAAAATGTATGTCGAAGATCATGATACATTTTGGTACTCCCAAGATGGATTGCAAATGGTGTGTTGTGCGCCTCCATCATGATTTTATACTTTAATTCAGGATCGTTAGGAACACAAAGTTTGGAGTTGACTCAAAGTATTCCTTCTTCATCGATTCTTGCTCCGAGATAACACCTTATTGTACTTACTTTCTTCCTCATATGTATCGGCTCCAGTGCGTAGCTTGAAGCGACTTTAACTTTATCGATTAAAGTCGGTTCTACTCGTATATTCGCCATCATCACGTGGGTCCACAGGTCTTTATCTCTATCTCCATCCTTTGTATGTCATACAAAATGGGTCTTCTGCGTTGACAATATCGCTTTTCGTGCCGCGTATGATCTTACTACTCGATAAATCGGCTACCACGTTTTGCTTTTCGAGGATGGTATTGGATGGTATGATCATAATCTTTCAGCAGTTCAAAGCCAGCGTCGTTTGTCGCGTGTTGAGTTCCTTTTGAGTGAAGAAATATTTGAGGCTTTTATGATCCGTAAAGATCTCCACTTTCTCCCCATCTGAGTAATGCCTCAAATCTTTAGTGAAAAAACAACAATTGCTGACTCTAGATCATGAGTAGGATAATTCCTCTCATATTCTTTGAGTTAATCGAGAGGCATATAGGCTATGACTTTCCCATGTTGCATGAGAACACATCTAACCCCTTTGCTGAAGCATCACTTTGTAGATGACAAATCCTCAAGAGCTAGATGGTATTGTCGAGCAGTCTTTGAAATGAGTCTCTCTTGAGTTCTTGAAAACTCTTCTAACATTCCTCGTTCTAAGCGAATTTTGTATCTTTTGAGTCGGTGAGTTAAGGGAGTAGCGATTCGAGAAAATCCTTCTACGAATCTCGATAATAACCAACTAAAGCGAGAAAGCTCGTACTTGATCATTGATTTAGGTTGCTCCCGACTTTGAATAGCTTTAATCTTTCTTTGGTCAGCGGATATTCCATGACTTGATACCATTGTGCCCGAGGAATGCTACTTCCTCGAAGCGAACTCGCATTTCTTCAACTTGGCATAAAGCTTATATTCACGAAGCTTTTGAAGTATCGACCTCAAGTGTTGCTCATGATCTTCACGACTTTTGGAATAAATAAGGATGTCATCGATAAAGGCGACCACAAAGTGATCAAATATTCCTTGAATACTCGGTTCATCATATCCATGAAGAAAGCGGCGGAGCATTAGTCGATCTAAAAAGACATGACTAGGAATTTATAATGCCCGTCATAGAGTTTTGAAAGCCGTCTTTGGAATGTCGTCGGTTCTAATCTTCAATTGGTGATATCGAGACGAAGATCGATCTTTGAAAAGAATTTGGGCGCCTTGCAATTTGGTCAAACAGGTCATCAATACGTGGCAATGGGTACCTATTTTTGATGGTGACATGATTGACTCCCGATAATCAATACAAAGTCGCATACTCCCGTCTTTCTTTTCACGAATAGAACAGGAGCACCCCGAGGAGACGTCTTGGGGCGAATGAAGCCCGATGTCTAACAATTCTGCGATTGGGTCTTTAACTCACGATGTTTGATAGGAGCCATTCGATATGGGGCTTTGGAAATAGGTTTTATCTAGGGTTCAAGTCGATCAAAATTCAATTTCATGCTGCGGGGTAGGCCGGGAAGTTCTTGAGGGAATACGTCGGGAAATTCATTAACAATAGAAATATCATTCAAAGCGGCGTATTTTGTTTAGATCGTGACATGAGCTAAGAAAGCTTGACATCAGTTTTCAATAAGCGAATAGCTTTATGGCTTGAGATGAGCGATGATTGATTTTAATGGTTTGGTTGCTTGAATTCGCATAATAGGTTGGTTAGGAATATGAAAGCTAATGACCTTACGAAAACAATCAATTTTTGCATGATGAGTAGTTAACCAATCAATCCCTAGAATTACGTCAAATGCAAGTATTTTCAATGAAATAAGATCGGCGAAGGTAATGTGAGGGTACCGATTTGAACCAAACAAGACTTATGAACAATGGATGTTGTAAGACCCCAAATTTTATGAATAAAAATGAATTTTCTATAAATATCATTTTTGAATATTATGGAATAAATTTGATATAATGTTATAGTTGTGGGTAATATTTATAAATTTTGCAAAATACATGAAGTTGTTATATAATATTCGATTGGTCGGGGAATATTAAATGCGATGGCACAATCATTGGTGGACCTAACAAAATTATTATCGGATTGAAAGCGACAAAAATATTTTTATGAAAATAACGGCGGAAAGTTTTACCGTTGATCTTTGTTGAACTACTCATTAGTAAAAAAATGCGATGTCTGGCGTGGTTGAATAGTAGCACACGATATTGATTATTAATGTTTATGTGAAGTCACTCGGTTTGATTCAATTATTATCGATATTTTATATGTTATTAAATCGATAATTGAGATGACCCAAGTTGTTAATATTATTATTTGCATTATTAACGATGTCTAGAAGTTACGCGAGGAGAGGTTTGGTCACCTAATTAAGGCTTGATAGGGAGAAATCCTTATTGGAAAGCCCCTCTTTTCACAGGAGCGACACAGTCGATTAATAGTGTGAATAATAATAATGATGATGACGTTTTGTTTTATTAGTATTATTAACGTAATAAAAGCAGAAAAACTTTTTATATAAAACAAAATACTTTTATAAAGTTATTCGTTTTATTAAATTTAATAGTAAAATCTTTTTATATAAAAGCGAGAATACTTTTATAAAGTTATACATTTTATTAAATAATAATTAGAATATATTATATTTTATTATTAGTGTTTGCGTAGTATTTGCATAGTGTTTGCATAGTAAAATCTTTTTAAAAGTTATTAGTTTTATTAGATTATAAATAGAATATATTATATTTTATTTAAAAGATTTTTACTTTAAATATGGATAGTCAGATTAAAGTAAATCAATCTTGATAGATTCATGGATTAGTTCTTATTCATTCCATTCTTTTATAAATAGAAGCTCATTCCTTCATTATTTCTTACGAATTCCTTTGAAACTACAGAGAGAAAACTATAGAGAGAAAGAATAAAAGTATTTTCGCTCTTCTTACTACTCAGATATCAAGTTTCTTTTACGGTAGAGGGTATTATTTCTTTTGTATTCATGAAGAGAACTTCTATTATTCCATCTTTATTATTACGTTGGAATAACTGTATATGTGAGCTACCTATACTTGGTGAAATTCTTACGTATTCCATTCTTTATTATTACATTGGAATATCACATGCATGCTTTCTGTGGGACTGGTTAAAATCTTTATTATTACATTGGAATATCTTGTATGCATGCTTTCTGTGGGACTGGTTAAAATCTTTATTATTCTATTGGAACATCTTGTTGGTGTGAATTTCACGACTTTGGTTCCGTCATTTAGTATTCATTGGAATAACTTGCGTCATCAAGTATGCGCATGCGTGGTGATTTGTTGTATTCCATTCTTTATTATTACATTGGAATATCACATTCGGTGCGTATTACGCTTTGACTGGATTCCGTTATTTATTATTACGATGGAATAACACATCATATGCAAGTACGCGTGCATGGTGATTTCTTTTGTTATTCCATTCTTTATTATACTCGGTTGGTTAAAGTTTTGACTTCTACACTCCATGAAATTAGTGGAATATTCTTGATATTTGAGCTTCATCCGATATCTTTTCATGGAAATATTCTTACGAGCATTCTTGAATTTTACTTTACAAAGAAGTATCGTGTTGACAATTTGGACATTATTAGTTCTGAATAAATTAATTCTTGAACTTGTTTTATTGAATTCTTATATCATTGTCATCATCCTCATGTTTATATTATTTTTGAAAGTAAATACGTGGCACATAGTGCATAGATGGACTTGGTATGATTATGACCGAGGATTATTGATTGTAATCATAGTAGTAATGTTACAAATAATGTGGTAAAAGTCCTCATTAGTCCGAAGTGCATTGATGAATGAGTTATTGGCATGATCATGACCATTGATGAATACACAAATATCCTTGGCCGTAGTGCATGGATAATTTATGGTCGTGACCTAATGAATATCCTTAAGCGTAGTGCGGAGGATGATGTGGATTATTTATTAAGGTGAGTTTCAAATGATAAAAGTGATGAAAAACCTTTTAAATCATAAAAGATAGTAAATTTTATTCTCTACTTGACTCTTTTAATGGATTGCATGTTCATTTTGAGTTAAACTTGATGTCATTATATTTTATCGGTTTAACCTTTGTTGAGGACTAATGATAATTTATTACGCATTATTTTAGTCATAATATTTCTTCTTGGTCTAGTTGAGCTCACCCTTTCTTTCACTTTGTTCTCTTGAGGAAATGAGAGCGTGGCAAGGGACTAGTCGGGGAGCGGAGTGATGGTGCGAGATGGTGTCTTAGTAGTCCTCACTATTACATTAAATAGTGTGATAATAAATGTAATGAGAACTAAATTGAGTGTGGATATTGTCAGATGAAAATATTTGTATTAAAACTCACTGACATGTATTTTGTCGTATTTTACCACATTATTGTATAATCAAGTTGTATTTGAATTTAGTACCATGTATTTGGCCACTCAAGATGGGTGATGTATACCTATTTTAGGGGCGTCACAGTTGGTATCAAAGCTTAGGGATATGATCCCTGGCTGAGATGTGAGATAAGAACTAGGAGGGGAGAGATGGGGAATTCATTCGCTAGTATGACCTACCTAAGTTTATTTGGTATTTAATTGGTCGGTCAGAATATAGGGATAATATGTGATATGTTAATTAACCCTTGTTTTATGGCAGTATTTAAAAATGGCATCCGAGAATGTTGAGAATATCAATGGAGCACATGAGACCGTTGAGTCTCCACAGATCGATAATCGGGATAATGTGCATCGAGGAAGGCGACAATCCTAATCTGAAAAACAACAACACAGACCAAATGATGAGCGGTGGAATGTTAGAGGCTTCATGCAATTCATGCAACATCAGCGCGAGCGGCTCTCATCCAAAATGCGGTGAAAACACTAGAACTCTCTGGACGGTCACCTTGAACAATTCAAAGAGCTGGGACCACCAAGGAGTTTTTGAAAGCTAAAACCACTTAAAGCGGAGGCGTGGATAAAAAGCAGATCAACAAGATATTTGATGTCTTGGGTTGCTCAGAGAGCAAAGTTCCCCTTGCCACTTTTATGTTGCAGACGGAGGCGATTCTTGGTGGGAATGCGTAAAGCGTACTCGACTGCCTTGCTTGAAGATGTCTTGGGAGAAGTTCAAGAAAGCATTCAACGACAAGTACTTTCAAAGAAAGTATTCGTCACATGAAAGAGGTAGAGTTCATTAAAGCTGGAACAAAACAACATGGCCGTGTCACGAAGACGAAGCCAAGTTTGAAAGCTATCTGGGTTTCGTCCCATTTGGTTGATAATGAGGAGAGAATGGCGCGAATGTTTCTAAGAGGTTTGAAACCGTAGAGATATGTCAATATCTTATCTCTCATAAAACCGTGTTTGTATTCGGATGTTAATAGGGCTCGATTATTGGAGCGCGATAATGAAAGTCAACCCAACCAAAATAGAAGCGGTAAGCAAAATGATAATACCGGTGATACTTGATCGTGAGCGGTGACAATAAGCGTGGAGAATCAACATGCGAGAAATGGTAACCACTTGATTGGAAATCATGGCCAAAATAATAAGAATGGACATTTCAAGAAAAGAAGATTCAACAATGATGGAAAGACATCAACATCAAGATTTTGTCGTTAAGGAAGGAGAAGCGACCACCTATCGTATGCTTCAAATGTGGAGGGAGGGACACATCGGTCAAAGCATGCGATGCCCTCCAAAGCATTTTACAATTGTGGAAGAAGGACACTTGGGGAAACCTTCGTTACCTCCAGCTGCTGTATAAAAGAAACCACACATTTGTAATCAGCACTTTCCGCATTGCACCCATACGATCTTGTCTCTTTGAAAATACCCTTACTTTATGTTCCTTAATGACGTTAGATTGGTTAACTACTCATCATGCAGAAATTAATTACTTTAAGTATGGTTGTTGGCTTTCCATATTCCTAATCAACTTTGTTATGAGAAGGTTGACAGTAGGACCGCTAAAATCGTCCACGTAAATATCCGAGCCAGTAAAGAGCCTCGGTCATTAGTTGTTGACTTTAAGCGTGAATGTTTAGCCCCACTAATGCGGGTCGTCATTCCATCTTGACCCTTTGCCCACTTACGTGATGCAATTCAGAAATAATACAACTTGATTATACAACGATGTGAAGTGGTAAAATACTACAAAACATATCATAAAGTTTAAATACGAATATTGATTTCTTAAATGATATCCACTTTCGATAGATCCTAAATCCTGTTTATTATTACACTATTCCACGAGAATGAAATGAGGATTCTTCAACAACTTGCATCTAGGAACATTACTCTGTTCCATTTTAGAGCTAGTCATTTCGTTCTCAATTTTGAAAACAATGAAAGTAAAAGAATTGAGCTTCAATGGCCGAAAAGTGAATATTATTACTAATGAGTGCTCGTTGTAACTGTCGAATAATAGAATCTATTTGACAGTTTTCCGGCTACTGACACAAAAATAGATATATATTAGAACGATATTAATTTTATAATGCAAATTTCTGGCGTATACATGATGAACTAAAGCGAGCGTGAAATTAAATTTTATACTGAAACATGAATCGGTATATAACAGGAATCAAAGCCAGTATCCATCTTTGCTCTATTGAACTTGATTTAAGATCTGTTCAATGCCAACACATTCATCTCTTTGGCACTATTGGATCCCTAGTATAATTCATCAAGAAATCTGTTACCCTTTACCTTCCTGAGGCGAAGATATCGATATCATCATTTATTGGCGAGGATTATGAAAAATATACGCGTAAAAAGCGAATCGATTAAACGAAACTATTGACTATTTGACCCGATTCATGGCGTGAAGTTCTTTGTGAATTGGCAGCTCGTTCAAGAAATCACCAGATAAGCTCATGATTAGTGTAAAGACCGAAATTTTTATTAAATGAGAAATTTAATTTTCTTTATTTATTATTTTGAAATAGTAAGGGTTGATTTGATTAATGTGGATAGTTAAGGGTTAAATCTCATAAATATTTCAAAATAATATGAGTGGTTATAAAATATTCATTGTTATTAGGGAATATTCGTTTGGTGCGTGGAATATTAAATCTTTGTCGGGGAATATTAAATTCGACCGGCCTTGTGACCATGTGTGGGCCCCATGCGTGAAGCGATTGGATGAAGAAAAGCGAAAAATATAAGTTGTTTAAAAATAACGAGCAAATTGTAATTATTCTGAGTTAATCATTGTTAAAATACTAAGGTGGTTAAAATCACGATGTCACAACATTAGGTAGCGGGATATTACTGGCGGTATTGCACCGATTAATGATAACTACGTGAAAGGCCTTACTTCGATAATGGATTACTGATAATTCTTATTAGAGTATTTTATTTTATTGATTTAATAATTCTTTGCGTTGATATTTTATATTATTTGTTGTTTTCGATAATTGTCATTCTGCTGGTATTTTTCATGCTCAAAGCGATAATTCATATTATCTGAATAATATTATTAGATAACATTATTAGCGATATAGAAAGTTACATCTGAGGAGAGGTTTGGTCACTAATTAACTTGCCCGAGTGAGGAGAAATTCTTATTGGAAGCCCCTGCTTTCACAGGAGCTGCACTTGGTTGTCGATATTGTGATTACTGTAATATTATTTGTGAATAATTAATTATTGATTCATATATGATGAGAAGAAAATATTGATTTTATGTGGATATAGATGGAGAGAATTTTTAATGTGACAATTGTTAAAAATTGAAATTTTATTTTACGATAAAATAATTCGTTTAAATATATTATTATATTTTAATAATATAATAATGGTGATATTTTACAAGCGAATGTGGGATATATGGTATCTGAGGGAGAGAGTATATTATTTACTGATAAATGTTTAAAAGCATGTTTACATCGGTGGACCCCATTTATTAGTACGAAAATTTGATTATACTGTAAAAATCGTCCGTTTGTGGATTTCGGTCGATTTTGCATTTGGAATTTGGAAAACTTTCTTCTGTAAAGTTGTAGAGAATTGAATTTCCGTAAAAAATTTCTCCGCAGATTCAAATTTTTCGACAAAGAATTATTTATTATAGATTATTGAGTTCTGAAGCTCGAAATAATTGATTTTGGTGGTTTAAAATTATTTTCATTTAGAAAAACGTTTTTATTTGTAGTATGTAGCTCATGTGTTATAAATGATCTAGGTGATCAGTGGTAAGGATGATATTTAGAAAATAGTATATATTAATATTATATTAAATTTTCTACTTTTGGTATTCTAGCGTTTTCGCATAAATAGGGTCTTGGGTTAAATTGAAAATCTCGTAGGAAGCAAAGTTTTTCTCTTTCTCTATATTATCGGCGTATTCTTGTAAGTATTTAGGTATACTTTGAGTATTCTTTGAGCGGTTCAAGTTAGTTCATTATTATATCTCCATTATTTAATTTAGAAGTGATCTTTTCGGGGTAAGGGATATTATTTTTTCGCTTAATGATATTATTTCTTCAATATCATTATCTTTGAAATATTAATCTGAACTTTTTATCAAATTTGGAACTTTTTTCATGTATAAGGATTACTTATTAAGTAGGTTACTATTCATGAGTTCTTATTCGTTGATTCTTATTCTGATTCTTATTCGCAGTCTTATTCAAGTCTTATTCGTGAAATGTTTTTTGTGGAATTTTATCTTTTCAGGTTCTGACCATTGTCACGGCACTTCATTCGGCGATATCACGACCTTTATTCCGCGTGTCTGGCAGCTATTAGTCGAAAAATAAAATTTCTTCTTTTAGGTCAAAATATCTATACGGATACTAAGCTTTGATTGTATCCGTGTTTTGATCATTCTTGAATTTTACACCACTATGATTATTTTTGAGGTATTGTTGGACATGGATAAAACAAAGTACGAATCCTTAATCCTTAATCCTTGTCATTTGTTTCCTTTGGATTAGTTTCTTTAAAAAATATTTTTCATCATCCTCGATCTTAAATGATGATATTATTGAATATCTTTGGCACAGCAATTGCACAGATGAAGATGAATGATCTTTGGCTGTGGATGAATATCTTTGAGGATGTACGTAGTGCAAAGATGAGCGAGTGTTTAGATGAGCATGACTTGTTGATGAATATCTTTGGCACTTAGGTAGTCTGAAGATGAATATTTGATTCGAGATATATATTGATTGATGTTCTGAGGATAAAGATGAGCGATGAACTTTTAAATTCATACATAGAAGATAGTAGTTTGCATTCTCTACTAACTCTTAATGAATTATTATTTAAAACTGCGAATATTGATTTAAAACTTGTTATCTATTGTATTCTATTAGATTTTTCCTGTTGAAGACTAATGATAATTTGTTGTATATTATCTTAGTCATAATATTCTTCTTGAGCTGGATTGAGCTCACCCTTTTCCTTTTGTTCCATTTTCTTCTCGGGGAGGCGAGAATATAAGCGATGCAGGTGGGGTATGGAATGAAGGTTTAGAAAAGAGAGTTGTTTAGTAGTCCTCCTGCATTTTTGTAAAATAATGTATCGATAAATGTGATGAGGATTTATTTGAGTATAGATATTGTCCCTAGAAGATAATGTTGTATTCAAACTCACGAGTTTCTTATTGTAATAATAAAGTTGTAGTTGTTTACGTACCATGTGATATTGTTTCGAGAATGGGTGATGTATACTATTTTGGGGCGTCGCTGGTTAGTATCGAGCTTAGGGATATGATCTCTGGCGGAGATCGGGGAATAGAACTAGGAGGCGAGTAAATCCTTATTTAGTGTGTCCTACTGAAAAGCTTATTTGTTGGTTGAGTGATATATAGGGATATTATGTGATATATTGATTTCCTTAATTAACCCTTGTTTTATGGCGGTATTTGAGAATGTCAGTTGAGAATATTAATGATGGATTAATGAGGCCCAGTGGAGATACTGTACTTAGCAGCGAGGGAGAGCGTCTGACGGTATGATATTCCTCACATGAACAACACCATTGGCTGAGATGATGAGCGAGGGGATGTTTGAAGCTTTTTGCGGTTCATACCAAAATCGAGGCGAGGAGACTTCGTGTTCCAAAATCTGAGGAGAAATGATAGCAATTCACGGGTTGTCACGTGCCAGCGATTCGAAGTTGGGACCACGAGAATTTAAAGGAAGCGGATCGGTCGTGGCGGAAACGTGGGTCAAACAAATTACGAAGATATTCGATGTCTTGGGATGCGCAGCGAACGAGCAGAGGTTCCATTCGCCACCTTTATGTTATGGCGGCGGAATACTGCGGTGGAAGTGCATGAAGCGTACCCATCAATGTACTTTCGACATGTCTTGGGAGAGCGTTTAGGAAAGCTATTTAATGACCAAATACTTTCTGAAAGTGTTAAATGCGTATGAAGGAAAGTGGAGTTAAATGATTAGAGCAAAAACAACATGGCGGTGTCTCGATGCTGAGGCAAAGTTTGCGAGTTATCGAGGTTTGCACCTCATTTGGTGGAGAATGAGGCGCATTATGGCGCGGATGTTCTTAGAGGTTTGAAAACGTACGTCGATATCTAATTTTCGTAAATTTTCTCTCTGTTCGGATGTTGTAAGCGGGGCTCGATTATTAGGCGAGATACTTGAGTCACGGTCAGATTGAGGACCTGACCGAGGATCGTACCGGAGATAGCGATCAGCGAATAATAATGATAACTTTGCGGAGAAAAGCAAAACGGACGAAATGGTAACCACTCTGGTGGTAAATCGTAGCCGTGAAAATAGAAGAAAGCGAGTGGGGAGGAGATTTTAAAAGGAGATTTAATGATGATGTGTGAAGGCGATGAGTCTGCGATGATGGCTGGTTTTAAGGGAGAGAAGCGACCCTGCGGTGCATTATCTTCTATAAATGTGGAAAGAGGACATGCTCGATCAAGCCCGCAGCAGTTCAAGGTATGCTATAATTGTGGAAAGGAAGGACATATCGCTTTCGAGATTATGCGATGGCAGAAACCTAGTTCGGTGAGGACGGTGACTCGAAAAAGGCATCGAGAAAAAGTCGAAATCAGCGATTCGGGAAGGCGTTTATTGTGGTGGTCGTAATCGAGGAACGAAGCAGGGTGATCACGGGTAAAAGCTATTTATAAATTCTTGCGAAGTTTATACCTTACTTAATCTGGGGTGTCTTTACCCATTCATTTATCTCTCTGCCTATGTGCTCAGCGTTTAAACTTGACTCAGGAGAAATTAGACTTTGATTTATCTATGTGGAAACTCCGTTAGGAGAAACTTTCATCACATCCTTTGTTTATAAATCTTGTTTGATTCGAGTTGGCACCATCACTTACTGTTGACCTTATCTCTTTAAAGATACTTGCTTTTGATGTGATTTTAAAGGATTGATTGGTTAGCTTCTCATCATTACCAAAATTGATTGTTTTCGTAAAGGTTGTTAGTTTTTCATATTCTAACTTGACTGTTATGCAATTCGAAAAGCAACTAAACCATTAAAATCAATCAACATCATATCTAATCATAAAAGCTATTAGTTTTATTGAAAAGCGGATGTCAAGCTTTCTTAGCCCATGTTATGGATTTGAATAAAGACAACGTCAAATTTGAATAATATTCACATTGTTATTGACTTTCTGGCGTATTTCTGAAGAACTTCCGATTACACCCCGAGCGTGAAGTTAATTCTTTATTGATCTTGAACTGAGTACAAAGCCCATTTCTAAAACCCATATCGAATGGCTCTATTGAACTTGAGGAGTTAAAGGTCGACTCTAGGAATTGTTGGACATCGGTTTCATTAAATCTGGTACATCTCCTTGGGGTGCTCTGTTTTTATTTGTGCAAAGAAGAAAGGCGGGAGTATCGACTTTGTATTATTATCGGGAATTGAACCGTATCACCATCGAGAATAGGTATCCTCTACCTCGTATTGATGACTTGTTTGACCCGATTGCAAGAACGCAATTCTTTTCAAAATCGATCTTAGTTACGGATATCATCATTTGAAGATTAGCGGCGAGGATATTCGAAAGGCGCCTTTAGAACTTCGGTGCGGGCATTATGAATTCTTAGTGTGTCTTTCGGATTGACTAATGCTCCTCACGACTTTCGTGGATATGATGAGCCGAGTATTCAAAGAATATTTGGATCGGTTAGATTTGTTGTCTTTATTGATGACATCCTCATATATTCCAAAAGTAGTGAAGATCATGAGCACCATTTGAAAATTTGGTACTCGAAGCCCGTGAAAACCAAACTATATGCGAAGTTGAAGAAATCACGAGTTACGGCGAGGAAGTAGCATTCTTGGAGCGCGATGGTGTCGAAACATAGAGTATCATTGATCGGCGAAGATTGAAGCAATCTGAAGTTAGAAATGCCGAAAGTCGGTGGTGAAATCTCGTAGCTTTTGGGCTTAAATTTGGTTATTATCGGAGATTAGTGGAAGGTTTTCTCGAATCGCTTCTCCATTCTTCAACTAACTTCGAAAGGATACAAAATTCGTTTGGAGGCGAAGAATCGAGAAAAGTTTCAAGAGCTTAGAGGAGACTTATTTGGCTGTTGTTAACAATACCATCTGGATTCGGATGGATTTGTTATCTCTGGCCGATACTTGAGCAAGGGTTAGGATGTGTTCTCATGCTGACGTGGGAAAGTCATAGCCTATGCCTCGCGACAACTTAAAAAAGTATGAGAGGAATTATCCTACTGCGGTGATCTAGAGTTAGTGACGATCGTTTTTCACTGCTTAAAGATATGGAAACACTATATCATATGGGGAGAAAGTGGAGATATATTCGGACCATAAAAAGCCTTAAATATTTCTTCACTCAAAAAAAGAACTCGACATGCGGCTGATGACGTTGGCTCGAGCTATTGAAGACTACGACCACACTATTGATACCATCACGGAAAAAGTGAGCGTGGTAGTGTATGGCGTTGAGTAGAAGATCGTATCTCGAGGAGCGAGTGCGATGATGTGAGTATCTGGCGTAGACCCGACTTTAATAGAAAAGTTAAGGTTGCTCGAGCCACCCAGGCCGGGTGATCGTATGAAGAAGAAAGTCTGAAGAAGGAGCTATTAGGGCGAGAATTGATGAGAAGGAATACTTGAGTCCACTCTAGACTTTGTGTTTCTAGCGACTACGATTTGGAAGTCTGAGATTATGATGGAGGCACCTGATACACCATTTGCGATCCATCTTGGAAATCTTAAAATGTATCGTGATCTTGACATACACATTTGGTGGAGCAATATGAAGAAGAGAGATTACAAAGTTTATCTAGGCGATGTGTTTAACTTGCCCAGCGATGTAAAAGGCGGAGCATCTAGTACCTAAGGGTCCGTTGCAACCACTTGAGATTCCGAAATGGGTAGGAACACATTACTATGGATTTCGATTCTGCCGGGTCTTCTACGGTTTCTCAAAGCATCAATCTTTATTTGGGTTATTGTTGATAGATTAACCAGAGTCTGCTCGTTTCTTGCCCGATCCGGAGACTTATTCCTTGAGCGTCTTGGTATGTCGTGAATGAGATTGTGAGGTTGCGTGGCATGCACGGTATCCGTAGTTTGGATCGTGACCCAAGATTCACTTGAAGATTTTGGGTTAGCTTGCAAAAAGCTATGGAGCGCAGTTCTGATTCGATTCGACGTCACACGTCCTGAAGCAGACGAATGATCGAGAGAGGACTATTCAAACTCTTGAAGATTTATTAAGACTACTGTGTCCTAGACTTCAAGGGTAGTTAGGATAAAGTATTTACCGTTGGTGGAATTCTCCTACGATAGCGATTATCGAAAGCCGAAGTATAGGTGTGGCTCCATTTGAAGCATTATAT